>WHWC01000238.1:0-34266 GCA_019426215.1 Buddleja alternifolia
CCCGGTTTAGAAATAGAGAGATAATGATCTATGGAAGATAATGAGCTATGTATTCATTGTTTTCTTGGCTCTCTTGCTAGGATTTTGTCATATCAAGTTTTTGGCGCTGTTGATATATGTTAATATTAAACGAGTTTCCCTCATTAATTGACTAGGTTTTGATATTCGCCTTGATATGAAAATATGAATTGAGTTTTTGAGTCGGGCATGTACACGAGCTAAATTGTTTGATTAAGGCCATGGGTTGGCCCTTTATGAAATTTGATTGTCGATTTAGGGGTGTTTATTTGATTAATTTTTTATTTAGCTATGTATTTAATGTTTCGCCCTAACTCAATTAATCAAATGATCCAGTAGAACCTCTTTCACAATCGAGTATCAAAAATGGTTGAACCTCGTGCCCTAATCGCTTCTACACATCACTTAATTAGTTGAACTTCGCCTTAGTTTATTTTCTTTGTTATCGTTGATTTGTTTAATCAACCCTTTATCGAAATACCTAACTTAGAATCGAGTAATAATGCAGGGTTGATACTTAGATTATAGTTGTGCATGTGGATACAATAAACCCGTACTTAACCATCCATTCTATTTCTTGTGATACTTGGCTCTCTTTCTAGGATTTTGTCATATCAAGTTTTTGGCGCTGTTGATATATGTTAATATTGAACGAGTTTCCCCTATTAATCGACTTGATTTTGATGTTCGCCTTGATATGAAAATATGAATTGAGTTTTTATGTCGGACATGAACACGAGCAAAACTTGTTTTATTTATGGGTGTAGATTGGATTAATTTTGTATTTGGCAATGTATTCAACGTTTCACCTCAATGCTTGCGTTTGCTTGATCACCAAAAGTTTGATGAAATGCCCGACTTAGAAATAGATAGATAATGACCTTTGGAAGATAAAGTTATTGAATACCTAATAGTTACACCGACTAGAGATAGACATGGTTAATTTTGGTGGCTTTCCATATGTGGGGAACTCATGAACCTTTAATACATCATTGTTAAATGCGTTTCATATGGAGATATAAAGAAATTATTTAACCAATGGTAGAGTTGCTCTGCCAAAAGATTGGGTAGTGCATAAACTAGGAAGTTCCTCCCAAGCTCAATCAATCAAATGATCCAATACAACTTCTATCACAATCGAGTATCAAAATGGGTTGAACCTCGTGCCTTAATCGCTTCTACGCATCACTTAATTGGTTGAACTTCGCCTTATTTTATTTTCTTTGTTTTCGTTGAATTGTTTGATTAACCCTTTATCGAAATACCTAACTTAGAATCAAGTAATAATGCAGTCTTGATACTTAGATTATAGTTGTGCAGGTGGATTCTGGTGGTCCCAAGTGACATACGAAAGGGTCTAGAAGGGGGGGGGGGGTTGAATAGACCCTGAAGTCTTTTTCGACTTCACAAAATTTTCGTATCACTTTAGAAATTTGAACGCTTGGAAAAACTGAGCGCTTGGGTCGGACGCTTCAGAATAGTTAACTTAGACTTATCGATTTCAGCAGTTTACCAAAGTAGGGCAACGCTTAGATCGCTTAATCAGGGTTAGCACAGCGGAAATAATGTTTAGCGTTCTTTTAGTTGAATTAATCGCTTTGCAATTTTACTTGTCTTTTTCAGAATAATATGAAGTGAATAATATAAGACAATAAAATAAATGACACAATAATTTGTAAGGTTCACTGGGTGATGTAATCCCAGCTACGTCCTTCTTCTCCTTTTTCACTTGGAGGAAATTACTATGATGATTATCAAAGGATCACACAGAAACTTCTACAAAATAGTAATGGATGAAAATGATCTTGGGCTCCTTGATCACACAGACTTCAGCACCAATGAAGATTGTCTTCTTCAAGCTTCTCTCACTCAGAAATACTGCCTGAAAGGTTTCAACAACTTTTCTCACTCAGATGAAAGGTTGAGGATTATCACTAGGGTTTTGTTTGTTTTAAAGAAGATCAAACAACTTGGAATATCTCAGTTGGAGTTTAGATTTCTTCTTTGGAAGATATTTGAGATATTTGTGACTGTCTGGAATGTAGATAGAAAGCTTGAAAGGTTTTAGCTATGAAATTTCTAAGCTTTTTCAGAAAGAATGTGCGTAGGATTTTTGGCAATAATTTCTCGTATATTCTTAATGTTGTTCTACATGTTTTGATTTTCTGGAGTAAGGTATTTATAGGCAATTTCTTGGGATCTGTCCGTTGGACACATGTAGGAGCGTGCCTTTCACGTAGCGCGTGATTGTACCTAAAATCTGACATTCCTGAAAATTTGCTGGAACCGATTGGACGGGAGCAGCTAAGACTCTGAAAGTTCTGACAGTCTGGTCAAAAGGAGGCTTGTCCACAAGTCACAGTAGCTTATCACATTTAATGCTCTTATCAGGCATTTAATGCAATTTGAATTTATTTCCTGTTGGAAATAAATGCCCGTTGAATGATTGCATTTAAGTCCTTTATGACTTGAGGATTTATTTCAGGTGAATCTTCTATAAGTCGCTTGAGTATTTGAACGCTTGATTCACGAATCCTGAACTGCGGTCTCTTAGCGTTTGACAGGCACTAAGAAGGAATCTTCATCTTCGGTTGATTTCAGACGCTTGTCTTCAACTTCTTCTCAAATAGACTCACCTAGAATTCTATTATTGATTCAGTCGCTCAGACTTAGTCTAAAATCTATGAGGATAAAAATTACAAGCCTAAACAAAATTACAAACTCTTTAAACGCTTTATACAATGATCTATGAAAGCATAAACTTACATTTTATTTGGGGTCTAACATTGAATCCTATCTTGTCATCATCAAAACATCTAACATGAAATTTCCTAACAATTTCTCCCTTTTTGATGATGTCAAGACTTGTAACTCTTTTATTATTTTTAAGAGTTAAAAAAAAAAAGGCCCAAAGGAATATAAGTCAGCGTTTGAAAGGTTAGTAATGTTAGTTAAAGTTAGGTTGGCTTCAACAAGTTGTTTCAGCAATAAATCATTCATATATATTGAAATGAAGCATACATGATTTATACTGAAAAGAATAAGAGAGAAATAAAATACGCAAAAACATTTATTTCTTCTGTCGCTTTGCTCTTTCTTCGCCTTGAAGAACTTCTAACGCTAGTTCTTTTAAGAGTCGATCAATGTCGATCATAGTTGTATGCTGGACTTCATCATAGTCATGCCTGCGGAGTCTGGCGCTTTCATTTAGCTCTAACAACCTTTCCGTCCAATCCCTTGGTGGAATGCCAAGTTCTCGAATCAGATCATAATATATATCTCTTTGACGGTCATTTGACGGTCTCCAATTTACAGGTCGTTGTAGCGGTCCGGCATAAGCATGAGATCCCATACTCTCTAAGAAGTCGGGGTCCAACTGAGGAAGAGCGTATTTTCCGAGATAATACCTTGGTTTTCGTTTCTTGGATAGCATTCTCTTAATGCTTACCAGTTCATCGAACATCGAACGCCAATGTTTATTATCCGTCTTGGAAATCGCTTTGGTCTTTTCTTTACTTTCCCCCTTCTTGACTTCATCAAGGGACAATTTTAGATCAGCGACATCGCGGTGTAAAAGTCTAACTTCTTCGACTAGAAGAGCAATCTGTTGGGTGACACTCTGAGCGACGGCATCAGATGAAGCGTGTCTGTCCGCATCAGCCGAAGCGCTCTGAGCAAGGTGACGATTGAATTCAGAGGAGAGCTCAGCGATAAGAGGGGACATGCTTTCCATAATAGCAATGGTGCTGTAATTTGAAGCGTTGGCAATGTCACGGATTCGCATATCAGACATTAAGCGAGTCTGTCTGTCAGCGGCTTCAGAAAGCTTGGAGCAGGAACCTTCGATGTGGTGAAGCGAGTTCCGTACAGCCTTTCTGAAATCTCGAGCCTCTAAATCACTGTCTGAATCTGAATCCGAAGAAGGACGCTCTGGGGACAGGAGAAGTCCGTAAGAACTTGAAACTGCAGCCTTGCCTTTGGTTTTATCTCTTAGGAGAGGTTCTACAGGCGCTCGAGCAATTTCAGCGTGCACTTCTTCAATTGCGTGATCCAAGGTAGAATCAGCAATCACTGGGGGCTCGACTACTGGGGCGCTAGAAGAATATGGCAAGGAAGCCTCAGGAAGATGAGCGACTTCCGCAGTAGGAGCAGAATCTTCTTCCAGAATGTGGATTGAGGGAGAAGAAGGTTCTCTAATGCCAATAACCCAGAGGGGGCCAAGGGCTTCCATCACATGCCGGGGACTGATCAGGCTAGCTTGCGGGATAAAGAATATAGCGTCTTCACGCTCGTCAGTACTTAGTGCAAGTTGCACACCTTCTGGTAAAGCAATCCCTGATGTGTATTTGTTGAAAAAGTCCAAAATCAACGGCATGAACGCTTGAGCTGCTTCTTGGTCCACTGGCCTAATCAGCGAGATCATCTTGGCCACTTGAATATTCTTTTCACTGAAGAGCACAGGGTGAAGAGTATATCCTCGAAAATCGTTTAACCCTGAATAGTGATTGAAACTTGTATCCAACGCTTGGACATTTTCTATCACTGCTCTCATATCTCGGTGGAACTCAGCAAACTCAGCGTGTTTTGTTGAAGTGTCAACACGAATCTGACTCTGGCCTGGAAGAACTGGTTGTTTACTTGACGAAGCGTCTTCGTTGAGGTCAGGGAAGATTCGTTGAACAAAGTCTGCACGAGGATGCAAAACGTAGCGTCCGCCCTGGCTGAATAAGGCGAGCTGCTGGCCAATGTAGCTTTCGATTGGCTGTCTGTATCGTGGCAAAGTGCTAACATTCCCGGCAATTATCTGACGCTGTTGAAGCAAAAAGGTGGCAAATCCTCGGCGTCTGTATTCTATTCCAAAATTAAACAGGAATGGATATTTGACGAGTTCATCAAAGGTGTAGAAGTGAAGAACGAACTCTTCAGCCCATTTGGCTGTATCCATCACCCATCGTTTTCCAAGTTTGTTCGCTTTGTTTTGCTCTTTTCTAGCTGCTAAGAATTTCTCGAAGCGTTCCGTTTCATCATCATAGTCTTCAGCCCATAATCTGGCAAGATATTCACGAGCCTCATCTTCAATCCACGAGTTGACCGGATTTGGGCGCTCCGCAACAAGCGAGCCTTTGCCTTTCCAGAGTTTGAGTGGATTAGGAGAGAGAGCGTTCTGGGGAGACTTGACAACGGAGGGGAGAGCAGAATATCCTATCTTATTGAGATCTTCCTCATCAGGATTTTTGTTCCAGTCACCCATGTGTGGGTTCTTGAAAACAATCTTCCTTGGGCGCAGAGGATAAAAGGACTCGTCCGAGGGACCGGTTAGAGTGAACCGCTGTTGATCAAGGTCAGCTCTATTGAACACTGGACGACGAATGTACTCAAGGCGAGATTGAAGTCGCTCTAAGTCATATAGTCCTAGATCTGCAATACGCTCGAAAAACTCAAATTTCTTGGTGTTGGACATATCGGGCCTATGGAGAGTGGTTTGAAAGTTTATTTCCAACTCGGCAAGCATTTGAGCGTCACGTTCTCTGGCGGCATAATAAAATTCGACGTCTGGATGATATCCGCGCGGGAAGAAATCAATGACACGAGGAGGAGGTCCGGTTGGCGTAGGAACAAGGGCAATAGCTTCTGTTGGAATGGGGGTCACTTCTATCGACCGCTCAGCGTTTAAAGCTGCTTCACTCGCTGATGAGCTTTCAGCGTCAGGAAGAACTTGGGATGCTTCTTTAGCAATATTCACAACAGTTGCCATGTCCACGTCTAGTTCAACTGGAATCTCCGAGAGAGGAGGGGCTTCAGCGATTGGTTCATCATGAGCTCCGTCATGAGCGGAAACATGTAAGCGATTGAGAAAAGCAAGCAAAAATTCCTACTGAGTAGAAATTTACAAAGAAAATACTACATCGCTTACCCTGAGGACTATCATCGACTGTCTTAGTCGCTTGATCTGTTTCTTGGACAAGTTCCTCAAGCTTCTGAACTTCTTCTTCGGGTTCTAAATCAATAAAAGAAGTTATTGGATCAACACGAATAGGGATATTTAGTTCTTCAAGCGTGTTGAGAACATAATGAATATCTGCTTCACTTGGCGCTGAGAGAAATTTTTGTTTTTATCCTAGCGTTAGAGACTTAGGAAACTAACGAGGAAAGGATAGACTAATTTGCTTAGCAAATACTTACCCTGAACATTGGAAAGCCTTTCAGATGGAGAAACGGCTTGAGGATCTGAGCTGATTTCGGGAACAGCGTCAGAGACGGAAGCACTCGCTGACTCTCTAAGCACTGGATTTGTGGGAGCGCTAGAAGCTACTGCGAGAGTGGGAGTAGGAGTACGCCTTCGTGCAAGCGGTACTTCTTCTTCCACTGCTATCTCTTCTTCCTCAGGAACGGAAAAGAAAAACGCTGGAGGAGGAGAAGGAGACTTAGGCGAGGGAGAAGGAGAAGGGATCTTTTGTTTCTTTTTGGGTTCCGGCTTCTTCTTCTTCAGTTCAGGCTTTTGCTTCTTTGCGGGCTTGGATGGCTCAGCGACTTTGAGAATGATCTTTCTCTTAGGTCGCTTGACCACCACTTCTTCTTCTTCTGATGATGAAGAAGACGCTTGATCTTCATCATCACTGCGAACAACACGCTGATCTTTTGGAACCGCTGCTCCACCAGGTTTCCGCGGGTTAAGAAGTTCGCTTATCATTTTCTTGCCATAAAACTTGGTCCCTGGGATCTTTTTCCCAGACACTTGCGTATATCCGCTAGAGCAGAGAATACGACTTAGCAAAATCCCGTAAGGCTTGGGATTAACAGACTTAGCCATCGCTGCTTTGAAGCGATTGAACACGTAAAGAGACCAGTTAACTTTTAACTTGGTCAGGATGACAACCATCATCTTGTATTGAATGTTAGTGATTTTATCGAACGTCCCTTTTCTGCATTCAATAATCTTTGAACATATGTCAGCGAGGATGACATATTCGCCTTTCATATCGTTCTTCTTGAAGTTGGGTTCGTAGGCGTTGTGAACATCTTCTTTCTTTATCACGTCCCAAACTTTGGTAGCATCGCCGAGATTTACACGTTCTACCTCAATGCCAGTATTAGGCAGAACAAGTAATGAAGAAACCAGAGAAGGAGTGAGGACAAATGTCTCTTTTGCAGAGGGGAAGACGCAGGATATGGAGTTTTCGTCTTCGGAAATTTGACCATTGGTGAAAAAGTGGAGAGATTCTTCTTCAAAGTAGTTGAAAGTAGTAGTAAGCATTTTCAAACCAGATTCTTGAACGAGTGGAAGAATCGTTCGAAGAGGGAAGTTCTGGTTATCAAAAAGATAGTCCCAGTTAACCAAAAATCCGGCGTTAACTGTAACTGGTTTAGTTGCTGTCTTGGAAGATTTTGAAGCTTTGGGTGCCATTGCTGAAAGTTGGAGCTTTTGAAGAAAATAGAGGAGTTTTTGCCTTTGGAGAGAAAAAGCTTTTACAGTAGGAAAGATTGGAAGTGATAAAGGTTTTCTGTAAAAGTCTTGGTGAGTTTAAATAGAAGGTGAAAGTAACTCCTCAATTGACAGATGAATGACACGTGTTCAGAGGTTAATGACAAAAGGAATCTGAACCGTGTACATTTAATTTCGGATGTCAAAAAGTGTGGTAAAGTAGGGTACTATAACATTTTTCGGATCCGCAGTTAATTTGAAACGGTTTGAAAAAATTTGAAATTTTCAGCGTGAAGTGCACGCGCCTGATAGTGTGCTGACACTTACTCAGACTCATGCAATCACTGAACCGCCTCGGTTTAGATAGGAATCATAACCGTCAGTTCGATTTGATAGGGACGTGTGGGTAGTTGTCAAATCTGATCTTTTGGACTTATCCACACGTTATCTTTAGCGATGAAAACTATGCATGAATTTTTGAAATCGAGTTACTTAGCGTTAAAGTGGGAATCCTTTCAACGCTGAAGTCTTTTCATAAAATATTTCAATAAATGAATCAATCGCTTGGATTTATGAGAGACAACATTATTAGAGATTGATTTTGTCATGCATAAAAGATAAGAGCTAGTGATCAATGCTTAAGATTTTGAAAGTCATTTTTGATCACAGTCGCTTGATACATTGAAGTAAGTACAATTTTAGAGTTCTCCGTAAAGTTGATGACTCATTTCAAATTTTGATAAACGCTTTAGACATAAACATAAAGTGGATTCCCCTTAAATTATATGCCTATTAAATATGATGCTTTATGATTTAAGCGTTTAAATCAATCATACCTAATTCACTTCTCAAAGTGAGAAAGCGTTGTTCGTTGAGCGCTTTTGTGAAGATATCTGCTAGTTGTTTGTCAGTTCCAATGAAGTGCATGGAGATATCTTTCTTTTGAACATGGTCACGCAAGAAATGGTATCTAATGTCAATGTGTTTGGTTCTAGAATGAGGAACAGGATTTTGGGTCATAGCTAAAGCACTTTGGTTATCACAATGGATTGGGGTAGGACCTAGGATTATTCCATAATCTCTAAGTTGTTGCTTCATCCAAAGGATTTGTGCACAACAGCTTCCAGCGGCTACATATTCTGCCTCAGCGGTAGAAGTCGCTATGGATTGTTGTTTCTTACTATGCCACGAAACTAGTCTATCACCTAGAAATTGACATGTACCACTAGTACTTTTTCTATCTATTTTGCATCCTGCAAAATCTGCATCTGAATAACCAATTAGTTCAAAAGAAGAATCCTGTGGATACCATAAGCCCACATTTTGTGTGCCTTTTAGGTACTTAAGGATCTTCTTGGTAGCAATTAAGTGTGATTCTCTAGAATCAGATTGAAAACGTGCACACATGCATACCGAAAACATAATATCAGGTCTACTAGCGGTAAGATAAAGGAGTGATCCAATAATACCCATATAGTTAGTGATATCAATTTTCTTCCCACTTTCATCTTTATCTAACTTAAGCGTCTGGCTCATTGGAATTTTTGAAGATGATGCATTTTCCATACCAAATTTCTTAATCATATCTCTAGTATATTTAGCTTGGTTTATAAATATTCCATTAGGGAGTTGCTTAACTTGTAATCCTAAGAAGAAAGTTAATTCACCCATCATGCTCATTTCAAATTGATCTTGCATCATTTTCGAAAATTTCTCACACAGTCGCTTATTAGTAGAACCAAATATAATATCATCAACATAGATTTGGACTAAGAGAATATCTTTATTATGAGTAATTTTAAATAATGTTGTGTCAACGCTGCCTTTTGTAAAGCCTTTACCTATAAGGAAGATAGAGAGGGTGTCATACCATGCTCTTGGTGCTTGTTTAAGGCCATAGAGTGCCTTATCCAGTTTGTAGACCATACTTTTGCCATGGTTGTTGATGAATCCTGGTGGTTGCTCCACATAGACTTCTTCTTGGAGTTTACCATTTAAGAATGCACTCTTCACGTCCATTTGGTATACTGTGAACTTGTTGAATGCGGCAAACGTTAGGAACATCCTAATTGCTTCAAGACGGGCTACTGGGGCATATGTTTCATCAAAGTCAATACCCTCTTCTTGACAATATCCCTGAGCGACTAATCTAGCTTTGTTTCTTATAACAATGCCATCTTCATCCATTTTGTTCCTAAAAACCCATCTCGTTCCAGTAACTCCTTGGTGAGTTGGTCTTGGTACTAGCGTCCAAACCTTGCTTCTTTCAAATTGGTTAAGCTCTTCTTGCATTGCTTCTACCCAACTCGAATCATTAAGCGCTTCATCCACTTTCTTTGGTTCCATTTGAGATAGGAAACTTGCGAACATGGCCTCATTAAATGTAGCGGACCTAGTTCTAACAGGTGCTTCAATATCTCCAATTACTAGCTCTGGTGGATGATCTCTAAGCCATTTACGGTCTGGTTGGAACGGGTTAAGAGACTCTTGGTTGTTAATCGCTTGATTCTCATTTGTCTCTTGCGTAGACGCTGCATCATTCACAGTTCCAATCTGCTCTTGATGATCATTCTCTTCATGATCATCAGCGATTCTGACATTATCATTTTTGTTAACCTCACGAGTATCCTTAGGAGGAAGTACATGAATCCCATCATCCTTGTCATCACTATCATCACTAAGGTTGATTTGCGATGCTTGTTGGGAGAGATCTTCAATTCCTACATCATCAGGATTAACCTTACTCGGTTCTTGGTTAGCATCATCAAACACAACATGAATGGATTCTTCAACCTTCGATTTGATCTTATTTAAGATGCGAAAACTCTTTCCATTCTTGGCATAGCCTAGAAAGATTCCCTCATCTGCTTTAGGATCAAATGTCTTTAGGCTGTGAGATCCATTGTTATGAATGAAACATTTTGAACCAAATACATGAAAGTATGAAACGTTAGGCTTACGTCCCTTCCACAACTCATATGGAGTTTTCTCATGTTGCTTGTTAATCATACACCGGTTCTGAGTGTAGCAAGCGGTGTTGATGGCTTCGGCCTAAAACCTTTGAGGCAGCTTGGACTCTGCTAACATCGTCCTTGCGGCTTCTTTAAGCGTTCTGTTCCGTCGCTCAGCAACTCCATTCTGTTGAGGTGTTCTAGGAGCAGAATACTCATGGAGTATTCCTAAATCTATACAAAACTTCTCAACAACTTGGTTAGTAAATTCAGTTCCTCTATCGCTTCTAATTCTTGTCACTATTAGATCTTTTGAATTTTGCAATTGACGAATTAGCGCTGTGAGCTTGACACTGGTTTCATCTTTGGTTGCTAGAAATTCTACCCATGTATAGCGAGAGAAATCATCAACTATTACTAGCGAGTACTTTTTGCCACTAACACTCATGATTTGAATAGGTCCAAACAAATCTAAATGCAATAGTTCAAGAACTCTAGAAGTAGATAGACATGGTTTCTTTTTGAAAGATGACTTGACTTGTTTACCCATTTGACATGCATCACATAAGCGATTCTTTTGAAAGGAACCTTTAGGTAATCCCTCTACAAGATTTAGCGATATTAACTGAGAGATTGCCTTGAAATTGAGGTGATTCATTTTTTTATGCCATAACCAACCCAATTCATTTTGACTTTTAGCAACAAAGCACGTGGGGTTGTTATCAACTGTAGAATCCCAATCTACTAAATGCACATTGTTTGTTATTTTTCCTCTTAATTTAGTAGACTTAGTCTTAGCGTCGTTAACATAACAGAAGTCGCTTGAAAATTTTACTTCAAAGCCTTTATCACAAAATTGACTAATGCTTAACAGGTTATGCTTAAGACCCTCAACATAATAAACATCACTAATCATGATGTTCCCCCTATGCATGATACCTATACCTTTTGTTTTACCTTTTGAATTATCACCGAATATAACTTGAGGACCGTTGGTAGCTTGATAGCAGACTAGAAGATTCTTGGAACCAGTCATGTGTCTTGACGATCCACTATCAAAGTACCAAACTGAAGTATCGGTGCTGGCTCTAGGTACCTGCATTTAAAGGACAATTCTAATTCTTCTTAGGTACCCATGTTGTTTTGGGTCCTTCAGCGTTAGTAACCTTGGTTTGAATTAGAACTTTAGGAACCCATATTTGCCTGGTCTTCATTGTAGGAATACTGACCTTCTTGGGTTTCACATTGTGTTGTGTGTGCTTTTTGTTCACCTTGTGCTGTGTGTGCTATTTGGGTGTGTAATAATATCCTCGATTATAATAATAGTCATAATCATAGTCATAGTCATAATCATCATAGTATTGATGATATGATTTTGACTGTCTTGGATATTGACGCTGGTAAGTCCTTGGCGCTGGCTTGGGTTGCACTTTTGGTGCTTGACGCTTAGCGCTTGATTCACAGTGATTAGACTTGTCCTTGACTTTTTGAGCGTTTGGATGAGTTTGTCTTTGTGAATCATTTGCCTTAGCCTTACCCTTGGCTGAGTCAGCTTTGGCTTTCTCATTTGGCCTCGTACCATTGTCGCTAGGTTCACTTAGCGTTTGACTCTGTGAACTTTTCTCAACAAAGATAACACCCTTTCCTTTGTTGTTTGCCATAACATTGGAGTTATTTGGTTGTTTACCGAATTTATTACATCCTAAGCCGGACTTTTCACCAAATAATCTAGTTACCTTAGTCACATTATCCAACTTTCTAGAAGCTTTTGATAATGATGAGATAAGCTGCTCTGATTTAGCAAGTTTAGCGATCAAATCAGCTTCTCTTTTGACTATTATATCAAGATCGCTTTTTAACTGAATAACTTCACTCTCAAGTGATTTGTTCTTCTCAATGCACAGTTTCTGAACTTGCAACTCGGCTTTGAGTGTTACTTTATCACTTTTGAGCGATGAAATAATAGTGAGATCGTTTTGATATATTTTGGCGGCCTCTTGACAATCTTTATAATATTCTTTAACTTTGTCAAGTAATTCATCATAAGAGAGAGGATGATATAATTCATTGGTTACCTCTGGTAGCGAGTCATCAGACGCTTCATCATCTCTTGCCATGAGATAATCAATGCTGAGTCACTTGTAGGCTCATCATCACTACTTTCGTCTGATGATTCCAAATCCTCTTCAGGTGCGGAGAATGGTTCAGATTCCGCTAGCAGACCTTGTTGGCGAAGGTTGCTCCTGAATTGGTTTCTATCCGCATAGTCTTGCCTTGAGGGCTTTGACACATTTGGATAAGGGCAATTTACCTGGTAGTGCCCTGGTTTCCTGCAATTATAACACAAATTAGTTTTCATTTTTTGTTCAGCAGTTAATCGCTTTGAGACCATTGGTGGTGAGAGATTCTGAGTGGGGGATGGAGGCGCTTGGTATGGAACTGGCGCTACTGGTTGAGGTGCAGAGTACACTGGCGCTTGATACTGAGGCGCTGGTGCTGGAGGAGGAGTTTGAAATGAATTCTGTCCAATAGGAGTTCTCTTCTCGTATCGTAGAAATTTCTTAAACTTCTTTACCAATAAGGCCATTTCCTTTTCTTCATTTGACTCAACCGGTTTGACCTCAATAACCGCTTTTCCCTTATTTTTGGTGGTAGCGATTAAAGCTCCTGATTTAATCGCTGAAGTCGATGTGTCGCTGACTTCACCTAATTCGAACTCAAATGCCTTTAACTCTGAAAAGACATGCTCTGGGGTGAGTGTCTCCAATGTTTGTGATTCTCTCATAGCAACAGTCTTAATTAAATACTTGCTTGGAAGACTTCTGAAAATCTTGTTGACCATTTCTTTGTTGGTCAATTCCTTGTCTAATGACGCTAACTCGGTAATAAGCAAAGTAAACCTTGCATCTAGTTGTTCTAGCGTCTCATTGGGCTGCATTTTGAAATGCTCGAATATTTGCATGGCTATGGAGAGCTTGTTCTCCTTCATTTGTGCTGAACCTTCACACACAATAGCCAATTTATCCCATATTTCTTTGGATGTCTTACATTGCTTTATCTTGTTGAACAATGCATCGTTATCTCCTAACGCTGAGTAAAGTGCACTTCGTCCAACATTATCCAGATTCGCTCTTTTTCGATCATCTGGCGTCCAGTCTAGTTTATTTTTCTCGACATATCCATCTGGAGTGGCTTCATCGGCTCCAGGTGCTCGAGTTCTCACTTGCATGATTTTGATGGGGCCATCTGTAATAACATCACACATTTCATTATCACATGAGCATAAGTATGCGAATGCTCTAAGTTTCCACGAATCATAATTTGATTCTACCAACTTAGGCATTTTGTTAAAAGCCATAATGATATGTTTTGATAAAAAGATTTAAAGCGATTAAGTTTAGAAAGGTGGATCTAAACAAGCAGTTACGCTCGGAAACGCTTAGGTTTCTACTTCAACCGCTCTGATACCACTTGGTGGTCCCAAGTGGCATACGAAAGGGTCTAGAAGGGGGGGGGTTTGAATAGACCCTGAAGTCTTTTTCGACTTCACAAAATTTTCGTATCACTTTAGAAATTTGAACGCTTGGAAAAACTGAGCGCTTGGGTCCGACGCTTTAGAATAGTTAACTTAGACTTATCGATTTCAGCAGTTTACCAAAGTAGGGCAACGCTTAGATTGCTTAATCAGGGTTAGCACAGCGGAAATAATGTTTAGCGTTCTTTTAGTTGAATTAATCGCTTTGCAATTTTACTTGTCCTTTTCAGAATAATATGAAGTGAATAATATAAGACAATAAAATAAATGACACAATAATTTGTAAGGTTCACTGGGTGATGTAATCCCAGCTACGTCCTTCTTCTCCTTTTTCACTTGGAGGAGATTACTATGATGATTATCAAAGGATCACACAGAAACTTCTACAAAATAGTAATGGATGAAAATGATCTTGGGCTCCTTGATCACACAGACTTCAGCACCAATGAAGATCGTCTTCTTCAAGCTTCTCTCACTTAGAAATACTGCCTGAAAAGTTTCAACAACTTTTCTCACTCAGATGAAAGGTTGAGGATTATCACTAGGGTTTTGTTTGTTTTAAAGAAGATCAAACAACTTGGAATATCTCAGTTGAAGTTTAGATTTCTTCTTTGGAAGATATTTGAGATATTTGTGACTGTCTGGAATGTAGATAGAAAGCTTGAAAGGTTTTAGCTATGAAATTTCTAAGCTTTTTCAGAAAGAATGTACGTAGGATTTTTGGCAATAATTTCTCGTATATTCTTAATGTTGTTCTACATGTTTTGATTTTCTGGAGTAAGGTATTTATAGGCAATTTCTTGGGATCTGTCCGTTGGACACATGTAGGAGCGTGCCTTTCACGTAGCGCGTGATTGTACCTAAAATCTGACATTCCTGAAAATTCACTGGAACCGATTGGACGGGAGCAGCTAAGACTCTGAAAGTTCTGACAGTCTGGTCAAAAGGAGGCTTGTCCACAAGTCACAGTAGCTTATCACATTTAATGCTCTTATCAGGCATTTAATGCAATTTGAATTTATTTCCCGTTGGAAATAAATGCCCGTTGAATGATTGCATTTAAGTCCTTTATGACTTGAGGATTTATTTCAGGTGAATCTTCTATAAGTCGCTTGAGTATTTGAACGCTTGATTCACGAATCCTGAACTGCGGTCTCTTAGCGTTTGACAGGCGCTAAGAAGGAATCTTCATCTTCGGTTGATTTCAGACGCTGGTCTTCAACTTCTTCTCAAATAGACTCATCTAGAATTCTATTACAAGCTTAAAAAAAATTACAAACTCTTTAAACGCTTTATACAATGATCTATGAAAGCATAAACTTACATTTTATTTGGGGTCTAACATTGAATCCTATCTTGTCATCATCAAAACATCTAACATGAAATTTCCTAACAATTTCCCCCTACTTAACCATCAACTTAACCATCCACTTTACTAAACCCTATTAATCGACTTGATTTTGATATTCTCCTTCGTATGAAAATATGAACTGAGTTTTTGAGTAGGACATGAACACGAGCTAAACTTGTTTGATTAAGGCCATGGGTTGTCCCTTTATGACATTTGATTGTTGATTTCTGGTGTTTATTGGATTAATATTGTGTTTAGCTATGTATTCATCGTTTGACCTCAATGCTTGCATTTGCTTGATTACCAAAAGTTTGATGAAATGTCTGGCTTAGAAATAGAGAGATAATGACCTATGGAAGATTAAGTTATTGAATACCTAATAGTTAAACCGACTAGAGATAGACACGGTTGATATATAGCTCAAACCCAGATTCGTCAAACCCGTACTTAACCATCCACTCTACTTCTTGTGATACTTGGCTCTCTTGCCAGGATTTTGTCATATCAAGTTTCTGGAGCTATTGATATATGTTAATGTTAAACGAGTTTCCCCTATTAATCGACTTGATTTTGATATTCTCCTTCGTATGAAAATATGAACTGAGTTTTTGAGTAGGATATGAACACGAGCTAAACTTGTTTGATTAAGGCCATGGGTTATCCCTTTATGACATTTGATTGTTGATTTCTGGTGTTTATTGGATTAATATTGTGTTTAGCTATGTATTCATCGTTTGACCTCAATGCTTGCATTTGCTTGACTACCAAAAGTTTGATGAAATGTCTGGCTTAGAAATAGAGAGATAATGACCTATGGAAAATTAAGTTATTGAATACCTAATAGTTAAACCGACTAGAGATAGACACGGTTAATTTAGGTGACTTTCCATACGTGGGGAACTCCTGAACCTTTAATGCATCATTGTTAAATGGGTTTCATTTGCAGATATAAAGAAATTTTTTATCCACTGGTAGAGTTGCTCTGCCAAAAGATTGGGTGGTGCATAAATTAGGAAGTTCCACCCTACCTCAATCAATCAAACGATCCACTAAAACCTCTTTCACTATCGAGTATCAAAATTCGTTGAACCTCGTGCCTTAATCGCTTCTACACATCACTTAATTGGTTGAACTTGGCCTTGGTTTATTTTCTTTGTTTTCATTGATTTGTTTGATCAAGCCTTTATCGTAACAACTAACCTAGAATTGAGTAATAATGCAGTCTTGATACTTAGATTGTAGTTGTGCATGTGAAAATGATAAACCCGTACTTATACCATCCACTCTACTTCTTGGGATACTTGGCTCTCTTGCTAGGATTTTGTCATATCAAGTTTTTGGCGCTGTTGATATATGTTAATATTAAACGAGTTTCCCCAATTAATCGACTTGATTTTGATATTCTCCTTCGTATGAAAATATGAACTGAGTTTTTGAGTCGGACATGAACACGAGCTAAACATGTTTGATTAAGGCCTTGGGCTGGCCATTTATCACATTTGATTGTTGATTTATGGGTGTTTATTTGATTAATTTTTTATTTAGCTATGCATTTAATGTTTCACCCTAACTCAATTAATCAAGTGATCCAGTAGAACCTCTATCACAATCGTGTATCAAAATTGGTTGAACCTCATGCCTTAATCACTTCTACACATCATTTAATTGGTTGAACTTCAACCTTGTTCATTTTCTTTGTTTTCGTTGATTTGTTTGATCAACCCTTTATCAAAATACCTACCTTAGAATCGAGTAATAGTGCAGTCTTGATGCTTATATTAAAGTTGTGCAGGTAGATTCGATAAACCCGTACTTAACAATCCACTCTACTTCTTGTGATACTTGGCTCTCTTGCTAGGATTTTGTAATATCAAGTTTTTGGTGCTGTTGATATATGTTAATATTAAACGAGTTTCCCCCATTAATCTACTTGATTTTGATATTCTCCTTGATATGAAAATTTGAATTGAGTTTTTTAGTCGGACATGAACACGAGCTAAAGTTGTTTGATTAAGGCCATGGCTGGCCTTTTATGAAATTTGATTGTTGATTTAGGAGTGTTTATTGGATTAATTTTGTATTTAGCTAGGAAGTTCCGCCCAAGCTCAATCAATCAAATGATCCAGTAGAAGCTCTTTCACACTCGAGTATCAAAATTGGTTTAACCTCGTGCCTTAATTGCTTCTACACATCACTTAATTGGTTGAACTTCGCCTCAGTTTATTTTCTTTGTTTTCGTTGGTTTGTTTGAGTGACCCTTTATCGTAATAACTAACTTAGAATTGAGTAATAATGCAGTCTTGATACTTAGATTTGGTGCATGTGGATACGACAAACCCGTACTTATCCATCCACTCTACTTCTTGGGATACTTGGCTCTCTTGCCAGGATTTTGTTGTATCAAGTTTCTGGTGCTGTTGATATATGTTAATATTAAACGAGTTTCCCCCATTAATCGAATTGATTTTGATATTCTCCTTCATTTGAAAATATGAATTGAGTTTTCGAGTCGGACATGAACACGAGCTAAACTTGGTTGATTAAGGCCATGGGTGGCCCATTATGGCATTTGGTTTTTGATTTGTGTGTGCTTATTGGATTAATTTTATGTTTAGCTATGTTTCATTGTTTGACCTCAATGCTTGCATTTGCTTGATTACCAAAAGTTTGATGAAATGCCCGACTTAGAATTAGAGAGATAATGACCTATGGAAGATTAAGTTATTGAATACCTAATAGTTAAACCCACTAGAGACAGACACGGTTAATTTTGGGGGCTTTCTATACGTGGGGAACTCCTGAACCTTTATTGCATCTTTGTCAAATGGGTTTCATGTGGAGATATAAAGAAATTCTTTAACCACTTGTAGAGTTGCCCTGCCAAAAGATTGGGTAGTGCATAAACTAGGAAGTTACGCCCTAGCTCAATCAATCAAATGATCCAGTGGAACCTATTTCACAATCGAGGGTCAAAATTGGTTTAACCTCGTGCCTTAATTGCTTCTACACATCACATCACTTAATTGGTTGAACTTCGCCTCAGTTTATTTTCTTTGTTTTCGTTGATTTGTTTGATCAACTCTTTATCGTAATAACTAACTTAGAATTGAGTAATAATGCAGTCTTGATACATAGATTTGGTGCATGTGGATACGATAAACCCGTACTTAACCATCCACTCTACTTCTTGTGATACTTAGCTCTCTTGCTAGGATTTTGTAATATCAAGTTTTTGGTGCTGTTGATATATGTTAATATTAAACGAGTTTCCCCCATTAATCGAATTGATTTTGATATTCTCCTTCATTTGAAAATATGAATTGAGTTTTCGAGTCGGACATGAACACGAGCTAAACTTGGTTGATTAAGGCCATGGGTGGCCCATTATGGCATTTGGTTTTTGATTTGTGTGTGCTTATTGGATTAATTTTATGTTTAGCTATGTTTCATTGTTTGACCTCAATGCTTGCATTTGCTTGATTACCAAAAGTTTGATGAAATGCCCGACTTAGAATAAGAGAGATAATGACCTATGGAAGATTAAGTTAATAAATACCTAATAGTTAAACCGATTAGGGACAGACACGGTCAATTTTGGGGGCTTTCCATACGTGGGGAACTCCTGAACCTTTATTGCATCTTTGTCAAATGGGTTTCATGTGGAGATATAAAGAAATTCTTTAACCACTTATAGAGTTGCCCTGCCAAAAGATTGGGTAGTGCATAAACTAGGAAGTTACGCCCTAGCTCAATCAATCAAATGATCCAGTGGAGCCTATTTCACAATCGAGGGTCAAAATTGGTTTAACCTCGTGCCTTAATTGCTTCTACACATCACATCACTTAATTGGTTGAACTTCGCCTCAGTTTATTTTCTTTGTTTTCGTTGATTTGTTTGATCAACTCTTTATCGTAATAACTAACTTAGAATTGAGTAATAATGCAGTCTTGATACATAGATTTGGTGCATGTGGATACGATAAACCCGTACTTAACCATCCACTCTACTTCTTGTGATACTTAGCTCTCTTGCTAGGATTTTGTAATATCAAGTTTTTGGTGCTGTTGATATATGTTAATATTAAACGAGTTTCCCCTATTAATCTACTTGATTTTGAAATTCTCCTTGATATGAAAATATGAAATGAGTTTTTAAGTCAGACATGAACACGAGCTAAACTTGTTTGATTAAGGCCATGGCTGGCCATCTATGACATTTGATTGTTGATTTATGGGTGTTTATTGGAATAATTTTGTATTTAGCTATGTATTCAAGGTTTCAACTCAACGCTTGCATTTGCTTGATCACCAAAAGTTTGATGAAGTGCCCTACTTAGAAATAGAGAGATAATGACCTATGGAAGAAAAATTTATTGAATACCTAATAGTTAAACCGACTAGATCTAGTAGAGAGATAATGACCTATGCCCAAGCTCCATCAATCAAATGATCTTGTACAATCTCTTTCACAATCGAGTATCAAAATTTGTTGAACCTCGTGCCTTAATCGCTTCTACACATCACTGAATTGGTTGAACTTCGCCTAAGTTTATTTTCTTTGTTTTCGTTAATTTGTTTGATCAACCCCTTATCGAAATACCTAACTTAGAATCGGGTAACAACGCAGTCTTTATACTTAGATTATAATTTTGCATGCGGATACGATAAACCCGTACTTAACCATCCACTCTACTTCTTGTGATACTTGGCTCTCCTGCTAGGATTTTGTCATATCAAGTTTTTGGCGCTGTTGACATAGGTTAATATTAAACGAGTTTCCGGCATTAATCGACCCTAGGTTAAAATTCACTCTACTTTAATCGCTTCTACACCTGTGAATTGGGCTAAAATTCGCCATAGTTTGTTTTCTTTGTTTTCGTTGATTTGTTTGATCAACCCTTTATCGGAACAACTAACTTAGAATTGAGTAATAATGCAGTCTTGATACTTAGATTAGGTGCAAGTGGATACGATAAACCCTTACTTAACCATCCACTCTACTTCTTGTGATACTTGGCTCTCTTGCTAGAATTTTGTCGTATCAAGTTTCTGGCGCTGTTGATATATGTTAATATTAAACGAGTTTCCCCCATTAATCGACTTGATTTTGATATTCCCCTTGACATGAAAATATGAATTGAGTTTTGGAGTCGGACATGAACACGATCTAAACGTGTTTGATTATGGCCATGTGTTGGCCCATTATGACATTTGATTATTGATTTGTGGGGAACTTCTGAACCTTTAATGCATCATTGTTAAATGGGTTTCACGTGGAGATATAAAGAAATTCTTTAACCACTGGTAGAGTTGATCTACCAAAAGATTGGGTAGTGCATAAACTAGGAAGTTCCGCCCCAGCTCAATAAATCAAATGATCTAGTAGAAGCTCTTTCACAATCGAGTATCAAGATTTGTTGAACCTCGTGCCTTAATCACTTCTACACATCACTTAATTGGTTGAACTTCGCCTTACTTTATTTTCTTTGTTTTCGTAGATTTGTTTGATCAACCCTTTAACGTAACAACTAACTTAGAATTGAGTAATAACGCAGTCTTGATACTTAGATTTGGTGCATGTGGATACGATAAACCCGTACTTAACCATCCACTCTACATCTTGCGATACTTCGCTCTTCTGCTAGGATTTTGTCATATCAAGTTTTTGGCGCTGTTGACATAGGTTATTATTAAACGAGTTTTTCCTATTAATCGACTTGATTTTGATATTCTCCTTGATATGAAAATATAAATTGAGTTTTCTAGTCGGACATGAACACAAACTAAACTTGTTTGATTAAGGCCATGGGCTGGCCATCTATGACATTTGATTGTTGACTTAAGTGTGTTTATTGGATTAACTTTGTATTTAGCTTTGTATTCAATGTTCCAACTCAACGCTTGCATTTGCTTGATCACCAAAAGTTTGATGAAACGCCCGACTTAGAAATAGAGAGATAATGACCTATGGAAGATAAATTCATTGAATACCTAATAGTTAAACCGACTAAAGATAGACACGGTTAATTTTGGTGGCTTTCCGTATGTGGGGAACTCATGAACCTTTAATGCATTATTGTTAAATAGGATTCATATGGAGATATAAAGAAATTCTTAAACTGATGGTAGAGTTGCTCTGCCAAAAGATTGGGTAGTGCATAAACTAGGAAGTTCCGCCCAAGCTCAATCAATCAAATGATCCAGTAGAACCTCTATCACAATCGAGTATCAAAATTGGTTGAAACTCGTGCCTAAATCGCTTCTACACATCACTTAATTGGTTGAACTTCTCCATAGTTTATTTTATTTGTTTTCGTTGATTTGTTTGATCAACTCTTTATCGTAACCACTAACTTAGAATTGAGTAGTAATGTAGTCTTGATACTTAGATTTGGTGCATGTGGATACGATTTGGTGCTAGGATTTTACCACATCAAGTATTTGGTGCAGTTGATATATGTTAATATTAAACGAGTTTCCCCCATTAATCTACTTGATTTTGATATTCTCCTTGATATGAAAATATGAATGGTGTTTTTTAGTCGGACATGAACACGAGCTAAACTTGTTTGATTAAGGCCATAGCTGGCCATTTATGACATTTGATTGTTGATTTATGGGTGTTTATTGGATTAATTTTGTATTTAGCATTGTATTCAAGGTTTCAACTCAACGCTTGCATTTGCTTGATCACAAAAAGATAGATGAAATGCCCGGCTTAGAAATAGAGAGATAATGACCTATGGAAGATGAATTTATAGAATACCTAATAGTTAAACCGACTAGAGATAGACATGGTTAATTTTGGTGGCTTTCCTTATGTGGGGAACTCATAAACCTTTAATGTATCATTGTTAAATGGGTTTCATATGGAGATATAAAGAAATTCTTTAACCAATGGTAGGGTTGCTATGCCAAAAGATTGGGTAGTGCATAAACTAGGAAGTTTCGCCCAAGCTCAATCAATCAAATGATCTAGTACAACGTCTATCACAATCGAGTATCAAAATGGGTTGAACCTCGTACCTTAATCGCTTCTACACATCACTTAATTGGTTGAAATTCATCTTAGTTTATTTTCTTTGGTTTCGTTGATTTGTTTGATCAACCCTTTATCGCTATACCTAACTTAGAATCGAGTAATACTACAGTCTTTATACTTAGATTATAGTTGTGCATGTGGATATGATAAACCCGTACTTAAACCATCCACTCTACTTCTTGGGATACCTGGCTCTCTTGCTAGAATTTTGTCGTATCAAGTTTCTGGCGCTGTTGATATATGTTAATATTAAACGAGTTTATCCCATTAATCGACTAGATTTTGATATTCTCTTTGACATGAAAATATGAATTGAGTATTAGAGTCGGACATGAACACGAGCTAAACTTGTTTGATTATGGCCGTGGGTTGGCCCATTACGACATTTGATTATTGCTTTGTGTGTGCTTATTGGATTAACTTTGTCTTTAGCTATGTTTCGTTGTTTGATCTCAATGCTTGCATTTGCTTGATTACAAAAAGTTTGATGAAATGCCCGACTTAGAATAAGAGAGATAATGACCTATGGAAGATTAAGTTATTTAATACCTAATAGTTAAACCGAGTAGAGACAGACACGGTTAATTTTAGAGGCTTTCCATACGTGGGGAACTTCTGAAGCTTTAATGCATCATTGTTAAATGGGTTTCATATGGAGATATAAAGAAATTCTTTAACCACTGGTAGAGTTGCTCTGTCAAAAGATTGGGTAGTGCATAAACTAGGAAGTTCCGCCCTAGCTCAATCAATAAAATGATCTAGTAGAATCTCTTTCACAATCGAGTATCAAAATTTGTTCAACCTCGTGCCTAATCGCTTCTACAGATCACTTAATTGGTTGAAATTCACCTTAGTTTATTTTCTTTCATTTCGTTGATTTGTTTGATCAACCCTTTATCGATATACCAAACTTAGAATCGAGTAATAATATAGTCTTTATACTTCGATTATAGTTGTGCATGAGGATATGATAAACCCTTACTTAAACCATCCACTCTACTTCTTGTGATACTTGGCTCTCTTGCTAGGATTTTGTCATATCATGTTTTTGGCGTTGTTGACATTGGTTAATATTAAACGAGTTTCCCCATTAATCGACTTGATTTTGATATTCTCCTTGATATGAAAATATGAATTGAGTTTTTTAGTCGGACATGAACACGAGCTAAACTTGTTTGATTAAGGCCATGGGCTGGCCATCTATGACATTTGATTGTTCACTTAAGTGTGTTTATTGGATTAATTTTGTATTTAGCTTTGTATTCAATGTTTCAACTCAACGTTTGCATTTGCTTGATCACCAAAAGTTTGATGATATGCCCGACTTAGAAATAGAGAGATAATGACCTATGGAAGATAAATTTATTGAATACCTAATAGTTAAACCGAGAAAAGATAGACACAGTCAATTTTCGTGGCTTTCCATATGTGGGGAACTCATGAACCTTTAATGCATCATTGTTAAATAGGATTCATATGGAGATATAAAGAAATTCTTAAACTGATGGTAGAGTTGGTAGCGCACAAACTAGGAAGTTCCGCCCAAGCTCAATCAATCAAATGATCCAGTAGAACCTCTATCACAAACGAGTATCAAAATTGGTTGAACCTCGTGCCAAGATCGCTTGTACACATCACTTAATTGGTTGAACTTCGCCATAGTTTATTTTCTTTGTTTTCGTTGATTTGTTTGATCAACCCTTTATCGTAACAACTAACATAGAATTGAGTAATAATGCAGTCTTGATACTTAGATTTGGTGCATGTGGATACGATAAACCCGTACTTAACCATCCTCTCTACTTCTTGTGATACTTGGCTCTCTTGCTAGGATTTTGTCATATCATGTTTTTGGCGTTGTTGACATTGGTTAATATTAAACGAGTTTCCCCATTAATCGACTTGATTTTGATATTCTCCTTGATATGAAAATATGAATTGAGTTTTTTAGTCGGACATGAACACGAGCTAAACTTGTTTGATTAAGGCCATGGGCTGGCCATCTATGACATTTGATTGTTCACTTAAGTGTGTTTATTGGATTAATTTTGTATTTAGCTTTGTATTCAATGTTTCAACTCAACGTTTGCATTTGCTTGATCACCAAAAGTTTGATGATATGCCCGACTTAGAAATAGAGAGATAATGACCTATGGAAGATAAATTTATTGAATACCTAATAGTTAAACCGACTAAAGATAGACACAGTTAATTTTGGTGGTTTTCCATATGTGGGGAACTCATGAACCTTTAATGCATCATTGTTAAATAGGATTCATATGGAGATATAAAAAAATTCTTAAACTGATGGTAGAGTTGGTAGCGCACAAACTAGGAAGTTCCGCCCAAGCTCAATCAATCAAATGATCCAGTAGAACCTCTATCACAAACGAGTATCAAAATTGATTGAATCTCGTGCCAAGATCGCTTCTACACATCACTTATTTGGTTGAACTTCGCCATAGTTTATTTTCTTTGTTTTCGTTGATTTGTTTGATCAACCCTTTATCGTAACAACTAACATAGAATTGAGTAATAATGCAGTCTTGATACTTAGATTTGGTGCATGTGGATATGATAAACCCTTACTTAACCATCCTCTCTACTTCTGGTGATACTTGGCTCTCTTGCTAGGATTTTGTCATATCAAGTTTTTGGTGTTGTTGATATATGTTAATATTAAACGAGTTTCCCCCATTAATCTACTTGATTTTGATATTCTCCTTGATATGAAAATTTGAATGGTGTTTTTTAGTTGGAGATGAACACGAGCTAAACTTGTTTGGTTAAGGCCATAGCTGGCCATTTATGACATTTGATTGTTGATTTATGGGTGTTTGTTGGATTAATTTTGTATTTAGCATTGTATTCAAGGTTTCAACTCAACGCTTGCATTTGCTTGATCACCGAAAGATAGATGAAATGCCCGACTTAGAAATAGAGAGATAATGACCTATGGAAGATGAATTTATAGAATACCTAATAGTTAAACCGACTAGAGATAGACACGGTTAATTTGATGGCTTTCTATATGTGGTGAACTCATAAACCTTTAATGCATCATTGTTAAATGGGTTTCATATGGAGATATGAAGAAATTCTTTAACCGATGGTAGAGTTGCTCTCCCAAAAGATTGGGTAGTGCATAAACTAGGAAGTTCCGCCTTAGCTCAATCAATGAAATTATCCAGTAGAACGTCTATCGCAGTCGAGTATCAAAATTGGTTGAACCTCGTGCCTTAATCGCTTGTACACATTATTTAATTGGTTGAAATTCATCTTAGTTCATTTTCTTTGGTTTCGTTGATTTGTTTGATCAACCCTTTATCGATATACCTAACTTAGAATCGAGTAATAATACAGTCTTTTTACTTAGATCATAGTTATTCATGTGGATATTATAAACCCGTACTTAAACCATCCACTCTACTTCTTTGGATACCTGGCTCTCTTGCTAGAATTTTGTCGTATCAAGTCTCTGGCGCTGTTGATATATGTTAATATTAAAAGAGTTTCCCCCATTAATCGACTAGATTTTGATATTCTCTTTGACATGAAAATATGAATTGAGTATTGGAGTCGGACATGAACACGAGCTAAACTTGTTTGATTTTGGCCGTGGGTTGGCCCATTATGACATTTGATTATTGATTTGTGTGTGCTTATTGGATTAATATTGTGTTTAGCTATATTTCGTTGTTTGACATCAATGCTTGCATTTGCTTGATTACCAAAAGTTTGATGAAATGCCCGACTTAGAATAAGAGAGATATTGACCAATGGAAGATTAAGTTATTGAATACCTAATAGTTAAACTGACTAGAGACAGACACGGTTAATTTTGGAGGCTTTCCATACGTGGGGAACATCTGAACCTTTAATGCATCATTGTTAAATGAGTTTCATGTGGAGATATAAAGAAATTCTTTAACCAATGGTAGAGTTGATCTGCCAAAAGATTGGGTAGTGCATAAACTAGGAAGTTCCCGCCCTAGCTCAATCAATAAAATGATCTAGTAGAATCTCTTTCACAATTGAGTATCAAAATTTGTTGAACCTCGTGCCTTAATCGCTTCTACTCATCACTTAACTGGTTGAACTTCGCCTTAGTTTATTTTCTTTGTTTTCATTGATTTGTTTGATCAACCCATTATGGAAATAACTAACTTAGAATCGGGTAATAATGCAGTCTTTATACTTAGATTATATTTGTGCATGCGGATACCATAAACCCACACTTAACCATCCACTCTACTTCTTATGATACTTGGCTCTCTTGCTAGGATTTTGTCATATCAAGTTTTCGCCGCGGTTGACATAGGTTAATATTAAACGAGTTTCCCCCATTAATCGACTTGATTTTGATATTCTCCTTGATATGAAAATATGAATTGAGATTTTTAGTCGGACTTGAACACAAACTAAACTTGTCTGATTATGGCCACGAGCAGGCCATCTATGACATTTGATTGATGACTTACGTGTGCTTATTGGATTAATTTTGTATTTAGCTTTGTATTCAATGATTCAACTCAACGGTTGCATTTGCTTGATCACCAAAAGTTTGATGAAATGCCCGGCTTAGAAATAGAGAGATAATGACCTATGGAATATATATTTATTGAATACCTAATGGTTAAACCGACTAGAGATAGACACGGTTAATTTTGGTGGCCTTCCATATGTGGGGAACACATGAACCTTTAATGCATCATTATTAAATGAGTTTCATATGGAAATATAAAGAAATTCTTAAACTGATGGTAGAGTTGCTCTGCCAAAAGATTGAGTAGTGGATAAACTAGGAAGTTCCGCCCAAGCTCAATCAATCAAATGATCCAGTGGAACCTCTATCACAATTGAGTATCAAAATTGGTTGAACCTCGTGCCTTAATCGCTTCTACACATCACTTAATTGGTTGAACTTCGCCATAGTTTATTTTCTTTGTTTTCGTTGATTTGTTTGATCAACCCTTTATCGTAACAACTAACTTAGAATTGAGTAATAATGCAGTCTTGAAACTTAGATTTGGTGCATGTGGATACGATAAACCCGTACTTAACCATCCACTCTACTTCTTGTGATACTTGGCTCTCTTGCTAGGATTTTGTCATATCATGTTTTTGGTGTTGTTGATATATGTTATTATTAAACGAGTTTCACCTATTAATCTACTTGATTTTGTTATTCTCCATGATATGAAAATATGAATTAAGTTTTTTAGTCGGACATGAACACGAGCTAAACTTGTTTGATTAAGGCCATGGGCTAACCATTTTTGACATTTGATTGTTGATTTTTGGGTGTTTATTGGATTAATTTTGTATTTAGCATTGTATTCAATGTTTCACCTCAATGCTTGCGTTTGCTTGATCACCAAAAGTTTGATGAAATGCCCAGCTTAGAAATAGAGAGATAATGACCTTTGGAAGATAAAGCTATTGAATACCTAATAGTTACACCGACTAGAGATAGACATGGTTAATTTTGGTGGCTTTCCATATGGGGAACTCATGAACCTTTAATACTTCATTGTTAAATGGGTTTCATATGGAGATATAAAGAAATTCTGTAACCAATGGTAGAGTCGCTCTGCCAAAAGATTGAGTAGTGCATAAACAAGGAAGTTCCGCCCAAGCTCAATCAATCAAATGATCCAGTAGAACGACTATCACAATCGAGTATCAAAATTGGTTGAACCTCGTGCCTTTATCGCTTCTGCGCATCACTTAATTGGTTGAACCTCGCCTTATTTTATTTTTTTTGTTTTCGTTGAATTGTTTGATTAAACCTTTATCGAAATACCTAACTTAGAATCGAGTAATAATTCCGTCTTGATACTTAGATTATAGTTGTGCGGGTGGATTCGACAAACACGTACTTAGCCATCCACTCTACTTCTTGCGATACTTGGGCTCTCTTACCAGGATTTTGTCTTATCAAGTTTCTGGCGCTGTTGATATATGTTAATAATGAACGAGTTTCCCCCATTAATTGACTTGATTTTGATATTCTCCTTCATATAAAACTATGAACGGAGTTTTTGAATTGGACATGAACATGAGCTAAACTCGTTTGATTAAGGCCATGGGTTGGCCCTTTATGACATTTGATTTTTTATTTATGGGTGTTTATTGGATTAATTTTGTGTTTAGCTATGTATTCATTGTTTGACCTCAATGCTTGCATTTGCTTGATTACCAAAAGTTTGATGAAATGCCCGGCTTAGAAATAGAGAGATAATGACCTATGGAAGATTAAGTTATTGAATACCTAATAGTTAAACCGACCAGAGATAGACACGGATAATTTTGGTGGCTTTCCATACATGCGGAGCTTCTGAACCATTAATGCATCTTTGTTAAATGGGTTTCAAGTGGAGATATAAAGAAATTCTTAAACTGATGGTAGAGTTGCTCTGCCAAAAGATTGGATAGTGCATAAACTAGGAAGTTCCGCCATAGCTCAATCAATCAAATGATACAGTAGAACGTCTTTCACAATCGAGTATCAAAATTGGTTTAACCCCGTGCCTTAATTGCTTCTACACATCACTTAATTGGTTGAACTTCGCCTCAGTTTATTTTCTTTGTTTTCGTTGATTTGTTTGATCAACCCTTTATCGTAACAACTAACTTAGAATTGAGTAATAATGCAGTCTTGAAACTTAGATTTGGTGCATGTGGATACGATAAACCCGTACTTAACCATCCACTCTACTTCTTGTGATACTTGGCTCTCTTGCTAGGATTTTGTAATATCAAGCTTTTGGTGCTATTGATATATGTTAATATTAAACGAGTTTCCCCCATTAATCTACTTGATTTTGATATTCTCCTTGATATGAAAATATGAATTTTTTTTTTAGTCGGACATGAACACGAGCTAAACTTGTTTGATTAAGGCCATGGCTGGCCAATTATGACATTTGATTGTTGACTTATGGGTGTTTATTGGATTAATTTATTACCTAGCTATGTATTCAAGGTTTCAACTCAACGCTTGTATTTGCTTGATCACCAAAAGTTTGATGAAATGCTCGGCTTAGAAATAGAGAGATACTGACCTATGGAGATAAATTTATTGAATACCTAATAGTTAAACCGACTAGAGATAGATACTGTTAATTTTGGTCGCTTTCTAGATGTGGGGAACTCATGAACCATTAATGCATCTTTGTTAAATGGGTTTCAAGTGGAGATATAAAGAAATTCTTAAACAGATTGTAGAGTTGCTCTGCCAAAAGATTGGGTAGTGCATAAACTAGGAAGTTCCGGCCAAGCTCAATCAATCAAATGATCCACTAGAACCTCTATCACAATCGAGTATCAAAATTGGTTGAACCTCGTGCCTTAATCGCTTCTACACATCACTTAATTGGTTGAACTTGCCATAGTTTATTTTCTTTGTTTTCGTTGATTTGTTTCTCGTAACAACTAACATAGAATTGATTAATAATTCAGTCTTGATACTTAGATTTGGTGCATGTGGATACGATAAACCCGTACTTAACCATCCACTCTACTTCTTGTGATAATTGGCTCTCTTGCTAGGATTTTGTCATATCAAGTTTTTGGTGCTGTTGATATAAGTTATTATTAAACGAGTTTCACCGACTTGATTAATCTACTTGATTTTGATATTCTCCATGATATGAAAATATGAATTGAGTGTTTTAGTCGGACATGAACACGAGCTAAACTTGTTTGATTAAGGTCATGGGCTAACCATTTTTGACATTTGATTGTTGATTTATGGGTGTTTATTGGATTAATTTTGTATTTAGCATTGTATTCAATGTTTCACCTCAATGCTTGCGTTTGCTTGATCACCAAAAGTTTGATGAAATGCCCAGCTTAGAAATAGAGAGATAATGACCTATGGAAGATAAAGCTATTGAATACCTAATAGTTAAACCGACTAGAGATAGACACGGTTAATTTTGGTGGCTTTCCATACGTGGGGAACTCCTGAACCTTTAATGCATCATTGTTAAATGGGTTTCATATGGAGATATAAAGAAATTCTTTAACCAATGGTAGAGTTGCTCTGCCAAAAGATTGGGTAGTGCATAAACTAGGAAGTTCCGCCCTAGCTCAATCAATCAAATGATCCAGTAGAACCTCTATCACAATCGAGTATCAAAATTGGTTGAACCTCGTGCCTTAATCGCTTCTGCACATCACTTAATTGGTTGAACTTCGCCTTAGTTTATTTTCTTTGTTTTCGTTGATTTGTTTGAATCAACCCTTTATCGAAATACCTAACTTAGAATCGAGTAATAATGCAGTCTTGATACTTAGATTTTGTGCATGTGGATACGATAAACCCGTACTTAACCATCCACTCTACTTCTTGTGATACTTGGCTCTCTTGCTAGGATTTTGTCATATCAAGTTTTGGCGCTGTTGATATATGTTAATATTAAACGAGTTTCCCCCATTAATCGACTTGATTTTGATATTCTCCTTGATATAAAAATATGAATTGAGTTTTTGAGTCGGACATGAACACGAGCTAAACTTGTTTGATTAAGGCCATGGGTTGGCCCTTTATGACATTTGATTGTTGATTTATGGGTGTTTATTGGATTAATTTTGTATTTAGCTATGTATTCAAGTTTGACCTCAATGCTTGCATTTGCTTGATCACCAAAAGTTTGATGAAATGCCCAGCTTAGAAATAGAGAGATAATGACCTATGGAAGATAAGTTATTGAATACCTAATAGTTAAACCGACTAGAGATAGACACGGATAATTTTGGTGGCTTTCCATACATGGGGAGCTTCTGAACCATTAAAGCATCTTTGTTAAATGGGTTTCAAGTGGAGATATAAAGAAATTCTTAAACTGATGGTAGAGTTGCTCTGCCAAAAGATTGGATAGTGCATAAACTGGGAAGTTCCGCCCTAGCTCAATCAATCAAATGATACAGTAGAACCTTTTTCACAATCGAGTATCAAAATTGGTTTAACCTCGTGCCTTAATTGCTTCTACACATCACTTAATTGGTTGAACTTCGCCTCAGTTTATTTTCTTTGTTTTCGTTGGTTTGTTTGATCAACCCTGTATTGTAATAACTAACTTAGAATTGAGTAATAATGCAGTCTTGATACTTAGATTATAGTTGTGCGGGTGGATTCGACAAACACGTACTTAACCATCCACTCTACTTCTTGTGATACATGGGCTCTCTTACCAGGATTTTGTCTTATCAAGTTTCTGGCGCTGTTGATATATGTTAATAATGAACGAGTTTCCCCCATTAATCGACTTGATTTTGATATTCTACTTCATATAAAAATATGAACTGAGTTTTTGAATTGGACATGAACACGAGCTTAACTTGTTTGATTAAGGCCATGGGTTGGTCCTTTATGACATTTGATTGTTGATTTATGGGTGTTTATTGGATTAATTGTGTTTAGCTATGTATTCATTGTTTGACCTCAATGCTTGCATTTGCTTGATTACCAAAAGTTTGATGAAATTCCCGGCTTAGAAATAGAGAGATAATGACCTATGGAAGATTAAGTTATTGAATACCTAATAGTTAAACCGTCCAGAGATAGACACGGATATTTTTGGTGGCTTTCCATACGTGAGGAACTTCTGAACCATTAATGCATCTTTGTTAAATGGGTTTCAAGTGGAGATATAAAGAAATTCTTAAACTGATGGTAGAGTTGCTCTGCCAAAAGATTGGATAGTGCATAAACTAGGAGGTTCCGCCCAAGCTCAATCAATCAAATGATCCACTAGAACCTCTATCACAATCGAGTATCAAAATTGGTTGAACCTCGTGCCTTAATTGCTTCTACACATCACTTAATTGGTTGAACTTCGCCTCAGTTTATTTTCTTTGTTTTCGTTGGTTTGTTTGAGTGACCCTTTATCGTAATAACTAACTTAGAATTGAGTAATAATGCAGTCTTGATACTTAGATTTGGTGCATGTGGATACGACAAACCCGTACTTAACCATCCACTCTACTTCTTGTGATACTTGGCTCTCTTGCTAGGATTTTGTAATATCAAGTTTTTGGTGCTGTTGATATATGTTAATATTAAACGAGTTTCCCCCATTAATCTACTTGATTTTGATATTCTCCTTGATATGAAAATTTGAATTGAGTTTTTTAGTCGGACATGAACACGAGCTAAACTTGTTTGATTAAGGCCATGGCTGGCCTTTTATGACATTTGATTGTTGATTTATGGGTGTTTATTGGATTAATTTTGTATTTAGCTATGTATTCAAGGTTTCAACTCAACGCTTGCATTTGCTTGATCACCAAAAGTTTGATGAAATGCTCGGCTTAGAAATAGAGAGATAATGACCTATGGAAGATAAATTTATTGAATACCTAATAGTTAAACCGACTAGAGATAGATACTGTTAATTTTGGTGGCTTTCCAGATGTGGGGAACTCATGAACCTTTAATGCATCATTGTTAAATGGGCTTCATATGGAGATATAAAGAAATTCTTTAACCGATAGTGGAGTTGCTCTGCCAAAAGATTGGGTAGTGCATAAACTAGGAAGTTCCGCCTTACCTCAATCAATCAAATGATCCAGTAGAACCTCTATCACAATCGAGTATCAAAATTGGTTGAACCACGTGCCTTAATCGCTTCTACACATCACTTAATTGGTTGAACTTCGCCTCAGTTTATTTTCTTTGTTTTCGTTGGTCTGTTTGATCAACCCATTATCGTAATAACTAACTTAGAATTGAGTAATAATGCAGTCTTGAAACTTAGATTTGGTGCATGTGGATACGACAAACCCGTACTTAACCATCCACTCTACTTCTTGTGATACTTGGCTTTCTTGCTAGGATTTTGTAATATCAAGTTTTTGGTGCTGTTGATATATGTTAATATTAAACGAGTTTCCCCCATTAATCTACTTGATTTTGATATTCTCCTTGATATGAAAATTTGAATTGAGTTTTTTAGTCGGACATGAACACGAGCTAAAGTTGTTTGATTAAGGCCATGGCTGGCCTTTTATGACATTTGATTGTTGATTTATGGGTGTTTATTGGATTAATTTTGTATTTAGCTATGTATTCAAGGTTTCAACTCAATGCTTGCATTTGCTTGATCACCAAAAGTTTGATGAAATGCTCGGCTTAGAAATAGAGAGATAATGACCTATGGAAGATAAATTTATTGAATACCTAATAGTTAAACCGACTAGAGATAGACACGGTTAATTTTGGTGGCTTTCCATATGTGGGGAACTCATGAACCTTTAATGCATCATTGTTAAATAGGATTCATATGGAGATATAAAGAAATTCTTAAACCGATGGAAGAGTTGCTCTGCCAAAAGATTGGGTAGTGCATAAACTAGGAAGTTCCGCCCAAGCTCAATCAATCAAATGATCCAGTAGAAGCTCTTTCACAATCGAGTATCAAAATTGGTTTAACCTCGTGCCTTAATTGCTTCTACACATCACTTAATTGGTTGAACTTCGCCTCAGTTTATTTTCTTTGTTTTCGTTGGTTTGTTTGAGTGACCCTTTATCGTAATAACTAACTTAGAATTGAGTAATAATGCAGTCTTGATACTTAGATTTGGTGCATGTGGATACGACAAACCCGTACTTAACCATCCACTCTACTTCTTATGAACCTTTAATGCATCATTGTTAAATGGGCTTCATATGGATTTTGGAGATATAATCAAGACATTTTAACCGATGGTGCTGTTGATATATGTATAATGAACGAGTTTCCCCCCATTAATCGCTATGATTTTGATATTCCCTTCATATAAAAATATGATCTTAGTTTTTTGAATTGGACATGAACACGAGCTAAACTTGTTTGATTAGGCCATGGGTTGGCCCTTTATGACATTTTGAATTGTTGATTTATGGGTGTTTATTGGATTAATTTTGTGTTTACTATGTATTCATTTTTGACCTCATGG